>QRFJ01005326.1:25000-26015 GCA_006176705.1 Cocos nucifera | reverse complement strand
CCATAAGAAATCTCGGAGCCACCCATTAATAGTAATGGAACTCTGTGCAAAGTTTCCTCCTGTGATATGAGTTACCACCCCTTGATCACTTATAGTACCCCAAACATCCGACTGCATTTTCCAACTGAAATGGAAAATGACTACCGAAATTGCATTGTACATCCAGAATAGACCTAAGAAGACATGATCCCAGGCGGATACTTGACATGTCCCCCCTCTTCCAGGTCCATCACAAGGGAAACGAAAACCAAGATTTGCTTTATCGGGTATCAAACGGGAACTGCGAGCAAATAGAACACCTTTCAGTAGTATCAATACAGTCACATGGATCGTAAATGCATGAATGTGATGGACCAAAAAATCTGCGGTTCCTAATGGAATAGGTAACAAAGCTACTTTGCCGCCTACTGCTACTAACTCACCACCCCCCCAAGTTAAGCTGGTACTTGTTGTTGCACCAGGAGCTGTTATCCCAGGTGCTAAAGCATGAATGTTTTGTACCCATTGAGAAAAGATGGGTTGTAATTGTATAGCGGTATCTGAAAACATATCTTGGGGCCGCCCTAAAGCGCTCATGGTATCATTATGAATATACAAGCCAAAACTGTGAAAACCTAGAAATATACATGCCCAGTTAAGATGTGATATGATTGCATCGCGGTGCCTAAGGACACGATCTAATAGATCGTTGTATCGAGTAGTTGGATCATAGTCTCTTACCATAAAAATGGCTGCATGTGCAGCAGCACCAACTATGAGAAATCCACCGATCCACATGTGATGTGTGAACAACGAAAGTTGTGTACCATAATCAATAGCTAGGTATGGATAGGGGGGCATGGAATACATATGGTGAGCTACAACAATGGTTAAAGAACCTAACATAGCCAGGTTAAGAGATAATTGAGCATGCCATGACGTTGTTAGGATTTCATATAGGCCCTTATGGCCCTGGCCTGTAAATGGACCTTTATGAGCCTCTAAAATGTCTTTAAGGCCATGACCGATGCCCCAG
>QRFJ01005326.1:0-20000 GCA_006176705.1 Cocos nucifera | reverse complement strand
TGGGTTTTAAGATCACTTCCGGATTTAGGTCTTTTACTAGTTAGTCCTGGTAAAGTCCCCAGACGGCGTATTTTTTTGAAACGAGGTCCTCGATAACGAGACATAAAGACTCCTTTTTTTATTTTATTGAAATTTCATTTTACAGAATAAATCTTAAATTAAGACTGAACTAAAGGATAAACAAAGCAAAGCTAAATTTACTGAAGTATTACAAAGTAGAATGAAATGAATTCTATTAATATCCGGATTTTTTGTATATGTATATATAGGAAGTTGAGGCTCCGTTTTATGATTTGTTCTGTAGAGATCTAATTGCTCCAATCCATTTTTTATTCATAGTTACAAGTTACCACGACATAATAGATCGGTGATCCAACATTTTGAGAAAAGGAGAGATTATCAATCATGGAAAAATCGATAGAGAAAAAAAAAAGCCAGCTATCGGAATCGAACCGATGACCATCGCATTACAAATGCGATGCTCTAACCTCTGAGCTAAGCGGGCTCACATAACAGAAATAGAAATAGTATAACAAATAGAAATAGTGTATAGGAATTCAGGAAACTGCTGGATCTTAGCTTAGGGCTATTAGCTATTAATTTAATATGAACTATATAGTTCATATTCATAGTTCTATTGTTATATATATATCATTATATATATATATCATTAGATATATTAGTTATATCTAATATTATTAGTTATATTAGTTATAACTAATTACATTAATTATTATTTATACATTCTATTCTTTTTTTTATGCATTTTATACATTTTATTTATATATTTATACATTCTATTTATATTTTTTAATATGTATATATATATATGTTAATGAATATGTATATATAATTATATATATAATTATTAATTAAAATTGAAAATTATAAATTATGATTATAAAAAATCTAATTATTTCTTAATATAATATAAAATTTATTTATTTCTTAAACTTAAAGTAAAGCAGTTATAGCAATAATTATAACGTATAGCGAGCGGATCGGTCCTAAGAAAAGATAAAGATAAGATAAGGATAAAGATAGAATCCAAATTAGAATGAGACATTCTTCTGGTTTCATTCGGAAAAGGAAGAGATAGGACGAAAAAAAAAAAAAGAAGAATGAATATCGACCGTTCCAGTATTCCAAATCGCACTGTAAAAAAGAAAGGGAGGGAGAAACATATATATATGGGATATATCTATCCATATTGAATTGCGGATACATCAATGATAGAATCATTTCTGATTGAAACAAGGTTTATCCAATAGAAATAAACTGATAGAGGATCGCCAAAAAAATCAAATAGAAGCATACACTTTTTCGATATGGGAATCATTATCTAATGAATTCAACGGTTCCAAAATAAATGAAAGAGATGGGTGGAATTCCAACTGGATCTTGGTCTCAAATCAAAAGGGGATATGGCGAAATTGGTAGACGCTACGGACTTGATTGGATTGAGCCTTGGTATGGAAACCTACTAAGTGGTAACTTCCAAATTCAGAGAAACCCTGGAATTAAAAATGGGCAATCCTGAGCCAAATCCTTATTTTGAGAAAACAAGGGTTTATAAAACTAGAATAAAAAAGGATAGGTGCAGAGACTCAATGGAAGCTGTTCTAACGAATGGAGTTGACTACGTTGTGTTGGTAGCTGGAATTCCTCTATCGAAATTACAGAAAGGACGGCCCTATATAATATATCTAATACGTACGTATACATACTAACATATCAAACGATTAATCACGACCCGAATCTATCGAATATATATATATGAAAGAAAAAATTCAGAGTTATTGTGAATCCATTCCAATCGAAGTTGAAGGAAGAATCGAATATTCAGTGATCAAATCATTCATTCCAGAGTTTGATAGATCTTTTGAAAAACTGATTAATCGGACGAGAATAAAGAGAGAGTCCCGTTCTACATGTCAATACCGACAACAATGAAATTTATAGTAAGAGGAAAATCCGTCGACTTTAGAAATCGTGAGGGTTCAAGTCCCTCTATCCCCAACAAAAAGTCCATTTTACTTCCTAACTATTTATCCTCTTTTTTTCATCAGTGGTTCAAACAAAATTCACTATCTTTCTTTCTCATTCACTCTACTCTTTCACAAATGGATCCGAGGAGAAATCTTTGGATCTTATCCCAATTTGGATAGATATGATACCTGTACAAATGAACATATATGGGCAAGGAATCTCTATTATTGAATCATTCACATTTCATATCATTATCCTTACATTTATTAGATAAAATTTTTGAATACTTTACTTTTACTTTATTTAATACTTTACTTTATTTAGATTTAGTCCCTTTAATTGACATAGATACAAGTACTCTACTAGGATAATGCACGGGAAATGGTCGGGATAGCTCAGTTGGTAGAGCAGAGGACTGAAAATCCTCGTGTCACCAGTTCAAATCTGGTTCCTGACACATGAATAATATATCGGATAGATATTCATACAAATTAATCGAGACAGATCAGGATATATATTCGTTAATAGTCAAGAGCATGATACATACTTATTCATCTAGCGTATAGATATATACCTCCATTTTTAGAGATGGGTAAAAAATATATGTATGGTTATGGTAAAGAACTAAAGTGGGATTATGTTCCCTTTTTTTTGTTTCTTTTTTCTTTCTTGTTTGTTCATATTGTGCTTTCTCTCACTCAAAAAGAGTGCTAAGTCTTCATATATATATATCAAAAAAAAAGAAAAAAGTTAAAAAAAAAACTTAAAAAAAGTATAGAGGGGTTGAAGAATAGGAATAGACAGGATGCATTTCAGACACAGTACAAATAAAATTCAATCCCTTTTTATTTCGGAATTTCGCTTTTTCTTTTCTATTTATTCTATTTCTTCACTCTTGCTTACGTTACTTTCCGAGGTCTGTCTAAGTGATGTGCGCGGTACAAAGTTCATGGTGCAGAACTCTTTTGATTCATCTTTTTGTTTCTGCTCATACAAAATAGATATTATCTTTTCAAAATTCAGGAATAGCAATGAAGCCTTTTTTAGGCCTATCCATAATACGAATTAGAATCCAGTTACTCTGTTTCATCTAGAACAGAACGTAAAAATATTCCTTGACTTGAATGAAATCTGGAGTTGTGTCGTATAAGTGAACATTAGTTTCCTTATCATTCAATGAGCATCTTGTATTTCATAGAAATTTGGGGTAATATAGTCCTTACGTAAGGGCCAGCCTATCCAACTTTCAGGCATCAAGATACGTTTAAGGCGTGGATGATTATCATAAGAGATTCCCAACATATCATAAGATTCGCGTTCTTGAAAATCAGCACTTTTCCAAATCCAGAAAACAGACGAGATTCTAGGATTATTCCTTGGGACAAATACTTTTATGCATACTTCTTCTGGTTTATCTACACCATATTGTATTCTCGTAAGATGATACACACTAGCTAAAAATCCGCCTGGTGCTACATCATAGGCACACTGGGAGCGTAAATAATTGTAACCGTATACATATGAAATGACAGCAATGGAGTACCAATCCTCGGTTTTTATTTGTAAAGTCTCTATTCCTCGGCAATCGAAGCCCAAAGATCTATGAACTAGCTCATGCTTGACTAACCAATCAGATAAACGATCCTGCTGCATCTTCTTGATCTCTCCACCATTTGTATTTGTATGAGTATTTCACATTTACTACATTTACAATGAAATTTTCAAAGATTGACCCGCTGTTTCTTATTCTGCACAAAAGAACCCTGCCTGATTCACTAATTCGTGGGAAGATATTGAACTTTTGGATTTGAAAAATGTTTCAGAAGGCATCTCTGAAGTAGATGGTGATTGATAGAGCAATCCTTGATCGTAATTTCCAGTATGAGTACTGCGTCGAACATAAAACTTGTGATTGGTAGAAAAACATCGATTTTCCTGTTGAGACACAGTTCTATCTTCAAAGATTTCTCGAGATATCTTCTTACGAAGTTTCATTATAGCATCTATAACTGCTTCTGGTTTAGGTGGACAGCCCGGCAAATAGACATCCACAGGAATTAGCTTATCGACTCCCCGAACAGTACTATAAGAATCAGTACTGAACATCCCTCCTGTAATAGTACAAGCTCCCATAGCAATGACATATTTTGGTTCAGGCATTTGCTCATATAATCTCACTAAAGAAGGAGCCATTTTCATTGTTACTGTGCCGGCTGTTAAAATTAGGTCCGCTTGCCTAGGACTCGATTTTGGTACCAATCCATAACGATCAAAGTCGAATCGCGAGCCTATTAATGAAGCAAATTCAATGAAACAACAACTGGTACCATATAGAAGCGGCCATAAACTAGAGAGTCTTGACCAATTCGAAAGATCATTCGATGTAGTTGAAATAACTGAATTGGGGGTTGTTTGGTCAAGTAATGGAAACTCAATCAAATTCATAACTGTCTCAATGTAATCTTTTCCTTCCCTTTTATTTTGATTGTCTGAATATTCAGTTAAGACCATTCCAATGCTCCTTTTCGCCATGCATAAACTGAACCAACAATTGGGATAAGCACGAAAATGAAAGCTTCGATAAATACAGATACACCCAATACATCGAAACTCATTGCCCATGGATAAAGAAAGACCGTTTCAACATCAAAAACAACAAAAACTAGAGCAAACATGTAATAGCGGATTCGGAATTGTAACCAAGCATCCCCCATGGGTTCTATACCCGATTCATAACTCGAAAGCTTCTCTGGTCCTTCACTAACCGGTGCTAAAACTCCGGAAATTACAAATGTCAAGATAGGAATAACGCTTGATATTATCAGAAATGCCCAGAAAATATCATATTCGTGAAGCAGAAACATAAATGTACTCCTATTAATTATTATTGTGGAATATAAATATATGTGGAATATGCTGAATTATTCGATTCGAATTGGAATTGTCAATTCATCCAGAACTTATTAGGCGAAACAAGAATTTATTTTGATCAAATCAAACCGCATAGTTTAGAGTTTGTTTGCTGTGGGGCATGTCTTGTTTAAAGATTCATTTAACGGAATTCCACTTACATTTTTTTTTATTTCGATTCTATTTCGATATGGTGTAGACATAGGGTTCTCTTACACAAACTAAATTCTATCGCTTTGTCTCGGTTTCTCTATACTTTATCTCTATACTCTATAAAATAGAGTATAAAAATACTCTATAAAAAAAATAAAAAAAAAAAAGTACTATAATTTATAATTATAATATAAAAAAAGAAAAAAAAGTCAAAAGTCAAGTAATTAAATAGTAATTAATTACTAATTACATTACTAAACTAAAATATTAATTAAATATTATATCTTTCTATACAAAAACAAAAAAAATTCGAAACTTTTTTCTTGTACTATACCGACTGACCCTCTCAGAAATAAAATAAAAAGAATCGAGTTATTTCATTAGAGTTAGAATGAAAAAAAAAAAGAGTCATTCCATTTCAGACCAATCTCGAGTACTAAAGAAAGATCGCGATTTGGAATGAACCAAAATACTTGTTTGTTTTGTTACGGCAATAACACTTAGTAATAGTAAGAAAACCCGATGGGTTGGATTTCACTACAAGAAAAAGGTTTGTTTTACAGCAAAAAAACATTACACAATGAAACATACCACAGAGTGGTATAATAGACGGAATCGTAAATTATCTAATCTACATAAGAAAGATACTTCTAATAGAAAGAATTAGACATTATCGAATGATTTGACAGACCAAATCCCAAAACCAACTCAACTCATAGAATATAGAAGAAGGAAATTGATACATTTAGGACCAATTCATTATCTCTGCATTATCTCTAAATCAATCAATTGGGGTTGTTGTTCTGCCAAAAAGCGATTAGTCAGGCGACTCCACACACAAAACAAATACAAGAAAAGAATAGGTCCTAGATCTATGTGACTGTTTAAGTTTTTAGACAGAATCATGTCATGATTCTCACTTCATAAATTGACCGGATTCGATATACCAACGCAAAAATATATCACTAACTCTTTAATCATGGACAGGAAAAGAGGAAAAAGGTCATATGTAATCCATCCACGAAGATTAATGAAGGAAGATGAGTATTTTATCCGAGATTTTACAAATACTGATTAGATCTATTGGAATGAATTATTGTTTTTTATTGTTTTTATTTTCCTGTCCCTATGTATTTACATGAACATGTGGTAATACTTTTGGACCAACCAACCGGCCAGTCTATAAACAAGTACTAATGAGGAAATGAAAACTATACTAAACTAAAATAGAATGTATTAGGGCTATACGGACTCGAACCGTAGACCTTCTCGGTAAAACAGATCAAACTGATTATTATCGAAATGATTCGAACTGTTTCAAAGACCCAACATGCATTTTGTTGCATTGGGCTCTTTCATAAACTGATGTAAAGATCAGTTAGTCCACCATATTTTTCTTTACAGGAAAATAATGAGATGGTTCCATGTGCTCTGATTCATCATTTGTATTCTGATCTAGGAGCAATACCAAAGTGTTTCAAAGAAGGGTTACCTTGACTTAGGTCTGCCTTCGGCCTAGATCAAACTAAGTTAGATGGAGTCTCTATCGCTACGCTGCAAGAGTCGAATATGAGACTTCATACACCTTAAAGTTCATAGGACGAAAAAAGGTTATTTTGAGGCCCTTATACTCATTATGCCTAGCATTGAATGGACTGGGTATTTACCTTATCAACTATCAAATCAATGGCGGGTTCTATTTGATTTGGCACCTGAATTCGCACCTGAATCGGACCGAACCCAATATTTGTCAGGCTATTGTTCTCTTGTTCCCTCGAATCTATGGAGTAAGACATCGATTTGTCAATAAGATCAATTATGTTTATTGCATAATGGGCTCCCCTGAAAAGCATTAGCGCACGTGTAAACGAGGTGCTCTACCTAACTGAGCTATAGCCCTTGTCATAGATATATTAACATATGGATAATTTCTTGTCAAGATGGATATTCCATAATCCCACATGATAGCTCTCTGATCCGTCTACTGTTAACAGATTGGTATTGCTTAGAAATAATATTCCACTTATAATCCTATAAGTGATGGGTCCTTTTTTAGTGATAAATAACCTACTTAACTCAGTGGTTAGAGTATTGCTTTCATACGGCGGGAGTCATTGGTTCAAATCCAATAGTAGGTAGAACTTATTAGATACCGAAGTCAATTGAGTGATATCTAATAAGTTTTTCTACCCATTTTCTTTTTTTTTTCGTTATATCAGATTAGACTTGATTGTGTTCAATTGGCAGAATCAAAATGTGGTGTATAATAATACAGTTCTAAAGAACTTCTTTTGATTATTTTGATGTATTGACTTGACTAGGAGGAAATAGCATTTACAGCCTCTACTCGTGTCCTAGCTCGTCTGAGAGCTAGATTCGCTTCAATTGCTTGTCTCTTACCCTCAGCTCTACTCAAGTTAGCTTCAGCTATTTCAAGAGCTTGCTGAGCTTCTTGCGGATCAATGTCAGTACTCATCTCCGCATCATTTCCTAAAATGGTGATCTCATTATTACCTATTCTAGCGAAACCACCCATCAGAGCCACCGTTAACCATTGGTCGTTGAGGCGTATTCTCAAAAGACCTATATCTACAGCCGTGGCAATAGGGGCGTGGTTTGGTAATACGCCAATTTGGCCACTATTAGTAGATAAAATGATTTCTTTCACTTCTGAATCCCAAATAATTCGATTAGGAGTCAGTACACAAAGATTTAAGGTCATTTCTTCAATTTGCTCTCCACTTCTAAGTTCATAGCTTTCGCGGTAGCTTCATCGATGTTACCCACCAAATAAAAGGCCTGCTCGGGAAGACCGTCTAATTCTCCGGAAAGGATCAATTGAAACCCCCTAATTGTTTCTGCAAGACCAACATATTTCCCTGGAGAACCAGTAAATACTTCTGCCACGAAGAAGGGTTGTGATAAGAAACGCTCAATTTTTCGTGCTCTTGCTACAGTTAAACGATCTTCTTCGGATAATTCGTCCAACCCAAGGATAGCTATAATGTCCTGAAGTTCTTTGTAACGTTGTGAAGTTTGCTTAACTCTTTGCGCAGTTTCATAATGTTCCTCACCAACGATTCGAGGTTGTAACATAGTTGACGTTGAATCTAACGGATCCACTGCTGGATAAATACCTTTAGCAGCTAATACTCTTGATAGTACGGTAGTAGCATCTAAATGTGCAAATGTCGTGGCAGGAGCAGGGTCGGTCAAATCGTCCGCAGGTACATAAACCGCTTGGATCGAAGTTATAGATCCCTCTTTGGTAGAGGTAATTCTTTCTTGCAAAGAACCCATTTCTGTACTAAGGGTAGGTTGATAACCCACTGCGGAAGGCATTCTCCCTAATAAGGCGGATACTTCTGATCCTGCTTGGACGAAACGAAAAATATTGTCGATGAATAGAAGCACGTCTTGTTCATTAACATCCCGGAAATATTCCGCCATGGTTAGGGCAGTTAAACCAACTCTCATACGAGCTCCCGGCGGTTCATTCATTTGACCATAGACTAGAGCTACTTTTGATTCCGCAATATTTTTTTCATTAATCACTCCGGATTCTTTCATTTCCATGTAAAGATCATTTCCTTCACGAGTACGTTCGCCTACTCCGCCAAATACGGATACGCCTCCATGAGCTTTGGCAATGTTATTGATCAATTCCATGATGAGTACTGTTTTACCCACTCCAGCTCCCCCAAATAGTCCGATTTTTCCTCCACGGCGATAAGGAGCTAAAAGATCCACCACTTTAATCCCTGTTTCAAAGATTGATAATTTCGTATCTAACTGTATAAAGGCAGGCGCAGATCTATGAATAGGAGATGTTGTGCGAGTATCTACAGGACCTAAATTATCAACAGGTTCCCCAAGAACGTTGAAAATTCGTCCGAGAGTAGCTCCGCCGACTGGAACACTTAGAGGAGCTCCCGTGTCAATCACTTCCATTCCTCTCATCAGACCATCTGTAGCACTCATAGCTACAGCTCTAACTCGATTATTTCCTAATAATTGTTGTACCTCACAAGTCACATTAATTTGCTGACCGACAGTATCTCGACCCTTAACTACCAAAGCGTTATAAATATTAGGCATCTTGCCCGGGGGAAAAACGACATCCAGTACTGGGCCAATAATTTGAGCGATACGCCCTAGGTTTTTTTCTTCAAGTGTGGAAACCACAGGACTAGAAGGAGTAGGATTGATTCTCATAATTATAATAAAGTGAAATATGTCGAAATTTTTTTTGGAATAGTGCCATGTCAAATCGAAAATAAATGTCCGATAGCAAGTTGATCGGTTAATTCAATAAGAAAAAAAAATGGGAGTTAGTACTCGATTTAGTTGGTACCACCCAACCGAATCTGATTCAATCGTTTACTCATTCAATGAGTAAATTTTCAAGTTCAGCCAATTCTTTTTTCAAAATGTCAAGTAGATGAAATCGTGAGTAAGTGTGTTTCATTTCTCTATCATTATAGAAAATACCATCTATATTAGATTATCTATGGAATTCGAACCCGAACTTGATTTATGATTCATTATTTCGATTTCACTGACCATTGTTCTTTATTTTTTTTGCATATAGATTAGATTTCCGCCTATTCTTTATACCCTTTCATGGATGAATTTATGCCTATTTTTACATAATAGGATTTACGTATACAACATATATTACTGTCAAGAGGGGATTATCTTAGTATTCAGATATTTAGATTCAAAATAAGAAGGGGATCAATTCAATTATAAACTTGCAAAACAAGGATTGGGTTGCGCCATATATATTAAAGAGTATACAATAATGATGTATTTGGTAAATCAAATACATGGTCTAATAACGAACCGAACCATTTTAACATAACATTTTAATTAGTTGATAATATTAGTTGAATATTTTTTGAAAGATTTTCTTTTTGTCAAAAGTTTCATTCACGCCTAATCCATATCGAGTAGACCTTGTCGTTGTGAGAATTCTTAATTCATGAGTTGTAGGGAGGGACTTATGTCACCACAAACAGAGACTAAAGCAAGTGTTGGATTTAAAGCTGGTGTTAAAGATTACAAATTGACTTATTATACTCCTGACTACGAAACCAAAGATACTGATATCTTGGCAGCATTCCGAGTAACTCCTCAACCCGGAGTTCCGCCTGAGGAAGCAGGGGCAGCGGTAGCTGCCGAATCTTCTACTGGTACATGGACAACTGTGTGGACTGATGGACTTACCAGTCTTGATCGTTACAAAGGACGATGCTACCACATCGAAACCGTTGTCGGGGAGGAAAATCAATATATTGCTTATGTAGCCTATCCTTTAGACCTTTTTGAAGAAGGTTCTGTTACTAACATGTTTACTTCCATTGTGGGTAATGTATTTGGTTTCAAAGCCCTACGAGCTCTACGTCTGGAGGATCTGCGAATTCCCACTTCTTATTCCAAAACTTTCCAAGGCCCGCCTCATGGTATCCAAGTTGAAAGAGATAAGTTGAACAAGTATGGTCGTCCTCTATTGGGATGTACTATTAAACCAAAATTGGGATTATCCGCAAAGAACTACGGTAGAGCGGTTTATGAATGTCTACGCGGTGGACTTGATTTTACCAAGGATGATGAAAACGTGAACTCACAACCATTTATGCGTTGGAGAGACCGTTTCTGCTTTTGTGCCGAAGCAATTTATAAAGCGCAGGCCGAAACGGGTGAAATCAAAGGACATTACTTGAATGCTACTGCGGGTACATGTGAAGAAATGATCAAAAGGGCCGTATTTGCCAGAGAATTGGGAGCTCCTATCGTAATGCATGACTACTTAACTGGGGGATTCACTGCAAATACTAGCTTGGCTCATTATTGCCGCGATAACGGCCTACTTCTTCACATCCATCGCGCAATGCATGCAGTTATTGATAGACAGAAAAATCATGGTATGCATTTTCGTGTACTAGCTAAAGCATTACGTATGTCTGGTGGAGATCATATTCACGCGGGTACAGTAGTGGGTAAACTGGAAGGGGAACGTGAGATGACTTTGGGTTTTGTTGATTTATTACGTGATGATTTTATTGAAAAAGACCGAAGTCGCGGTATCTTTTTTACTCAAGATTGGGTCTCTATGCCAGGTGTTATACCCGTGGCTTCAGGGGGTATTCATGTTTGGCATATGCCTGCCCTGACCGAAATCTTTGGGGATGATTCTGTACTACAGTTTGGCGGAGGAACTTTAGGACACCCTTGGGGAAATGCACCCGGTGCAGTAGCTAATCGGGTGGCTTTAGAAGCGTGTGTACAAGCTCGTAATGAAGGACGTGATCTTGCCCGTGAAGGTAATGAAATTATCCGTGAAGCTAGCAAATGGAGCCCTGAACTAGCTGCCGCTTGTGAAGTATGGAAGGCGATCAAATTCGAATTCGAACCAGTAGATAAGCTGGATAAATGAAGAGATAAAATAAGCGTGCATAATTCAGTAATTCCTGTTTGTTCTTCTAATTGATTGCAATTAAACTCGGCCCAATCTTTTCCTAAAAAAAAAGGATTGAGCCGAACCGAATAAAATAAAGAATGAGCATCCTATACTATGTATTTGGTATTTGCATATATCTCTCATATGTACAGACCTTACTTATTTACTTATTTACTTACCTATTTTCCTATACATAAGATCTAAATACAAGATAAGATCGAAGACTAAACAACTCAATACTTCTATAACTCAATACTTCTATTGTTTATTGTTGAATCCATAATTAATCCTATGGATCTTGGGGTTGTTGGATCATTTTATATCCCGTAGTTTCAGGCTATAGATCAAGCCAAAGGAGGGGCTCTTTCTACCCATCCTGTATATTGTCTTTTCTTTCCGTGTCGGAATAGAAACTTATTATTTGATTATACGATACAAGATTATACGAGAACGAATTCTTTATTTATAGGAAGAAACAACTATTTTTCTTTTCGATGAGAATTTGTAGTACATGACATGAGAGAAACCTGTCTTTATATTTTTTAATTGAGAAAAAGATTCTATCAATATATTGAAGTGATACTTTGGACTCCCCCCAAAAAAATCATTTCTTTCAATACTCACTTGTTACGTTATTGTTATCTTATTAGTTAACAATCTTAATGATTGGATTCATATGCTTAATTCCTGATAGGAAATAAAATAGTAAAATGATTATTCATGGAATGACTATTCATCTATTGTATTTTCATCAAATAGGGGGCAAGAAGACTCTATGGAAAAATGGTGGTTCAATTCGATGTTGTCTAACGATAAGTTAGAACATAGGTGTGGACTAAATAAATCAATGGATAGTCTTGATGCTATTGGACATACCAGTGGAAGTGAAGAACCCATTCTAAATGGTACGGAGAAAAACATTCCTAGTCGGAGTGATAGTGGCAGTTATAGTTTCAGAAATGTTGATTATTTATTTGATATCAGGGATATTTGGAGTTTGATCTCTGATGACACTTTTTTAGTTAGGGATAGTAATGGTGACAGTTTTTCTGTATGTTTTGATATTGAAAATCAGATTTTTGAGATTGACAATGATAGTTCTTTTCTGAGTGAACTAGAAAGTTTTTTTTCTAGTTATTTAAATAATGGGTCTAAGAGAAACAATCACAACTATTATCATTACATATATGATACTCAATCTAGTTGGAATAATCACATTAATAGTTGCATTGATAATTATCTTCGTTTTGAAGTCAGTATTAATAGTTCCATTTCGGGTGGTACCGACAATTACAGTGACAGTTACATTTATAGTTTCATTTGTACTGAAAATGTAACCGGTAGTGAAAGTGGGAGTTCTGGTATAAGAACTAGTAAAAATGGCAGTGATTTCAATATAAGAAGAAGATCTAATGATTTCGGTAGAAAAAAAAAATACAGACATTTATGGATTCAATGCGAAAATTGTTATGGATTAAATTATAAAAAATTTTTTAGGTCAAAAATGAATATTTGTGAACAGTGTGGATATCATTTGAAAATGAGCAGTTCAGATAGAATCGAACTTTCGATTGATCCGGGGACTTGGGATCCTATGGATGAAGATATGGTCTCTATGGACCCCATTGAATTTCATTCAGAGGGGAAACCCTATAGAGATCGTATCGATTCTTATCAAAGAAAGACAGGTTTAACTGAAGCTGTTCAAACAGGCATAGGTCAACTAAATGGTATTCCCATAGCAATTGGAGTTATGGATTTTAAGTTCATGGGAGGTAGTATGGGATCTGTAGTAGGCGAGAAAATCACCCGTTTGATCGAGTATGCTACTAATCGATCTCTACCTGTCATTATTGTGTGTGCTTCTGGAGGAGCGCGCATGCAAGAAGGAAGTTTGAGTTTGATGCAAATGGCTAAAATATCTTCCGCTTCACATAATTATCAATCAAATAAAAAATTATTCTATGTATCAATCCTTACATCTCCTACAACCGGTGGAGTAACAGCCAGTTTTGGTATGTTGGGAGATGTCATTGTTGCTGAACCTAATGCCTACATTGCATTTGCGGGCAAAAGAGTAATTGAACAAACATTGAATAAGACAGTACCCGATGGTTCACAAGCGGCTGAGTATTTATTCCATAAAGGCTTATTTGACCCAATTGTACCACGTAATCCTTTAAAAGGTGTTCTGAGTGAGTTATTTCAGCTCCACGGTTTCTTTCCCTTGAATCAAAATTCAAAAAATTAATAAAGTATAGTACTAAATTCAGTTATTTGTAGCGAACAATAGTTCATCGTAATCAAAAAAAAACTAAAAAGAATGGTGTTTTCTTTGATGACATAAGTTCTACTTGTAATAAGAGTTAGAAGTTTCGGGTAATTACTTTTTCGTTTTTCCTCCAGATCTATTTTTTTATCCTACCTCTATTCATGATTAGTAATCATGAACCTTCTATCAACAGGATAAAAAAGTGAATTTCTCCCTCCGAGGAATTAGAGTTAGGGAAAATTAAAAAAAAAATTATCTGGCCTTCTTACGTATTAATATAGACAATAAAAAAAAATATCGAAATCAAAATAAAAAAGAAATAAATAGAAAATAGAGAATAGAAGTTATTTCTATATCTATCGATAACCCCCATTTTTTACTATGAATCCCCGTTTGTTGGATGGATCGAATTAGTTAGAGTCGCAAACTCCTAATAAAATCTTTTATTTTCATAATAAACTCCTTATTAGATTAGAAAGATAGAAAGAAATAAGGATGGGAAAAGAATAATAAAATTTATTAATAAAGCGAATTATCATACATATTCGTGTAGAAAGATGAATAGGTACACTTATTTTATTTAGTTCTACATTCCTTGCACTTATTAACTACTTATTAACTACTTATAAATATTCATTTCTAAATATTAATTTCTAAATATTAATATTTTTTATTAAATTAAATAAATTATTAATAAATAATTAGAATATAATTATTATATAAATAAATTATTAAATAATATTTTTATATATAATAAATAATATTATAAATATAATAAAATAATATTATAAATATAATACAGTTTATGATATATACTTAGGATAGATATACTTATCATATCATAAGATATCTTTTTCTTTCTAATAGATAGAAATATTAAATCGAGGCACCCATTCTATGACAGATCTCAACTTACCCTCTATTTTTGTGCCTTTAGTGGGCCTAGTATTTCCGGCAATTGCAATGGCTTCTTTATCTCTTCATGTCCAAAAAAATAAGATTGTCTAGATCCGATGGGACCAAATCTCATCAATTTATTTCAACACTGGATCATAATACAGATATTTATTTAGTGTAATATGGTACGATATGTGACTCTTTACGAACACAAATGAAAGAACTATTATGCATTTATGCGGATACATGATATCCGCATAAATGCATGTATATGCAGGTATAGCTGGTTAAATTAAAAATGGATCGGCGAATATTTTATTTAAATGGAAAGTCAATGTATCTAACAAATTACTTCTAACGGTTTACATCAGAATAGTGCTAGTTAATGAAAGTTACTTCGGGATCAAGAAAGTAAAATTCATTTGGGTTATTCTCTCAATTCCAATCGAATGCAACTGGATCTAGTAGAGTATGAATTGGCGATCAGAACATATATGGATAGAACTTATAATGGGGTCTCGAAAAACAAGTAATTTTTTCTGGGCCTGTATCCTTTTTTTAGGTTCACTAGGATTCTTAGTGGTTGGAACTTCCAGTTATCTTGGTAGGAATCTGATATCCGTATTTCCATCTCAGCAAATTCTTTTTTTTCCACAAGGGATCGTGATGTCTTTCTATGGGATCGCAGGTCTATTCATTAGCTCCTATTTGTGGTGCACAATTTCATGGAATGTAGGTAGTGGTTATGACAGATTCGATAGAAAAGAAGGAATAGTGTGTATTTTTCGTTGGGGATTTCCTGGAATAAATCGTCGCATCTTCCTTCGCTTACTTATGAGAGATATACAATCAATCAGAATGGAGGTTAAAGAGGGTCTTTATCCTCGTCGTGTCCTTTATATGGAAATCAGAGGCCAAGGAGCCATTCCCTTGACTCGTACTGATGAGTATTTTACTCCACGAGAAATTGAACAAAAAGCTGCCGAATTGGCCTATTTCTTGCGCGTACCAATTGAAGTATTTTGAAATGAACTGAAGAAAAAATGGAAAAAAACTTGCTAATTTCCTTTTTAATACAACCGTCGACTCTATCTGATATTTCTCTGAAGTACGAGTTCTATAAAAAGGTATTGAACCCATGGATCTATTTCCTATTTTTGTGTAATAATTTAGATCTCGGATCTAGAAGGAAAGGAATATAGAAATAGAATAAGGGTCCTTTTAGGATAAAAATGAAAAAAAAAAAAAGAAAGCCTGGGTCTCCCTCCCATATATTTCATCCATAATATTTTTTCCCTGGTGGGTCTCTCTCTCATTTAATAAATGTCTGGAACCTTGGGTTACTAATTGGTGGAATACCGGGAAATCCGAAACTTTTTTGAATGATATTCAAGAGAAAAACGTTCTAGAAAGATTCATAGAATTGGAAGAACTATTCCTCTTGGATGAAATGATAAAGGAGTACCCGGAGACGCATATACAAAAACTTCGTATAGGAATACACAAGGAAACGATACAATTGGTCAAAACACACAATGAATATCATCTCCATATCATTTTGGATTTCTCGACAAATATAATTTGTTTCGCTATTCTAAGTGGTTATTTTATTCTGGGTAATGAAGAACTTGTCATTCTTAATTCTTGGATTCAGGAATTCCTCTATAACTTAAGTGACACAATAAAAGCTTTTTTGATTCTTTTAGTTACTGATTTATGGATCGGATTTCATTCGACCCATGGTTGGGAACTAATGATTGGTTCGGTCTACAACGATTTTGGATTGGTTCATAACGATCAAATTATATCTAGTCTTGTTTCCACTTTTCCAGTTATTCTAGATACAATTGTGAAATATTGGATCTTCTATTATTTAAATCGTGTATCTCCTTCACTTGTAGTTATTTATCATTCAATGAATGAATGAAGAACTCATTTGATCTCCTGATATCAATCAAATCAGAATCTTTCTTCGTATATAAAGAAAGCATTTTCAATCTTACTTAATTCTTTATACTTCTAGCTCTTCAAGGTATTCGTCCTATATTCCAGTACAATTATCCCAGTACAATGACAGACTCGTGTATAGGGAACTATACTAGCTACCTATCTAATTTATTGTAGAAATTCCGGGATCAATGATTGGACATGCAAAATAGAAATACTTTTTCTTGGGTAAAGGAACAGATGACTCAATCGATTTCTGTATCGATCATGATATATGTAATAACTCGGGCATCTATTTCAAATGCATATCCCATTTTTGCGCAGCAGGGTTATGAAAACCCACGAGAAGCAACTGGACGAATTGTATGTGCCAATTGCCATTTAGCTAATAAGCCCGTGGATATTGAAGTTCCGCAAGCCGTGCTTCCTGATACTGTATTTGAAGCAGTTGTTCGAATCCCTTATGATATGCAACTGAAACAAGTTCTTGCTAATGGTAAAAAGGGGGCTTTGAATGTAGGGGCTGTTCTTATTTTACCCGAGGGATTCGAGTTAGCCCCCCCCGATCGTATTTCTCCCGAGGTGAGAGAAAAGATGGGAAATCTGTCTTTTCAGAGTTATCGTCCCAATAAAAGAAATATTCTTGTGATAGGTCCTGTTCCCGGTCAGAAATATAGTGAAATCGCCTTTCCCATTCTTTCCCCCGACCCTGCTACGAGGAAAGACGTTCACTTCTTAAAATATCCCATATATGTAGGTGGGAACAGAGGAAGGGGTCAGATTTATCCTGATGGGAGCAAGAGTAACAATACAGTCTATAATGCTACATCAGCAGGTATAGTAAGCAGAATAGTACGTAAAGAAAAAGGAGGATATGAAATAACCATAGTTGATGCATCGGATGGACATCAAGTGGTTGATATTGTACCTCCAGGACCAGAACTTCTTGTTTCAGAGGGTGAATCCATCAAGCTCGATCAACCATTAACAAGCAATCCCAATGTAGGAGGGTTTGGTCAGGGAGATGCAGAAATAGTGCTTCAAGATCCATTACGTGTCCAAGGCCTTTTGTTCTTCTTGGCATCTGTTATTTTGGCACAAGTTTTTTTGGTTCTTAAAAAGAAACAGTTTGAAAAGGTTCAATTGTATGAAATGAATTTCTAGGTCCAGAAATTCCTTAACATCAAGTTGGTAAAAAGCAACAAATTATTGTCGATCGATACTTATGTATGATCAAAAAATTCTGTAAACCTTTTTGTTTATACTGTTTTTGTTTTGTTTGTGGGATGTCTGGAATTCATTACGTGTATCCCATTCCTAGTAATAGACTATAGGCATACAAATATAAAGGAAGAGAATACAAGGGAAGGATGGGAAAAATGAAAGGAACAAATACTTTTAGGAGGGATTACTAGTCTTCCTAATCTTCTATTCGACACAAGAAAAGGGTGGAAAATCCCTTTTCTTGTGTCGTCTTGTATCGAAATAATAATGATTTTTTCTCTTGTTCGTCAAAGATTACTAGGGGAGGAGAAATTCATTGAACAAATAGAACTTCTTTAATTATTCAATTAATTTAAACTTCTAATTTAGAAAAATTATTCAAACAAAAAAACTTTTACTGTTCTGGTTGAAAGGCAAATTAGATTTTTACAAATATCCAAATCCTTATTTATTATCTCATCAGAGTTTTTATAGAATAAGGTTCTATTAATTTAGTATAGAAAAAATTTTCAGGATGTCTCATCCGTAGAAATCCATATAATATTGGATTATCCAGAAAATCGATTGATTCCTTCTTTTTTGTTGCTTTGTAAGAGTTCAATATTATGGAGGAAGGACAGAGACTATGAATCAATCAATAGATTTCATTCTTCAAATTATTAAGAAAGAAAGGATCTGTTTTGTCATTTCTACGAATATAATATTTTAATTATGTTTACTGGATAACTTTCCAATTTGTATGTTATGGAGTAGGTCAAAGTTTCGCTATATGGAGTAAGAACTCAGCGGGACCTTACCTCCTTTGTCTGATTAGAGCAGTAAGGTCCCGCTGAGTTCTTACTTTTTCATGTCTAAAATCCGGTTCATCCGATTACTACAGAGATGAACCCAACCCGGAATATGAACCGTAAAAGAAAATACCTATTAAACCGATCACAAGAATACCGGTTACAGTACCTATCAGCCAAAGAGGAATCCTTCCAGTAGTATCGGCCATTTCCCCCACTTTCCTCCACATTTCATCAAGTGGTCATGCTAGAGACAAAAACAGTCATAGATAATTATGAGGATAGTATCTTTCCGAATGGGATAAGAGAATTCCTACTATTCTCTTTCTTTCTCTCAATTGAAGAAATAATTGGAAAATAAAACAGCAAGTACAAAAATGAGTAATAAACCCCAGTATAGACTGGTACGATTCAATTCAACATTTTGTTCATTCGGGTTTGATTGTGTCATAGCTCTATAATTCGAATTAGGTTTATCGTTGGATGAACTGCATTGCTGATATTGACCCCAAGAAAAAAACGGTAGGTACAGCTAATCCGTGAACAGCCAACCATCGTACTGTAAAAATTGGATAGGTTCGATCTATGGTCATTGGAGGGCCTCCTAAAAGGATCTACTAAATTTATCAAGTTGTTCCAAAGAATCAAAACGGCCGGTTATCAATGGAATCCCTTGTCGGCTCTCTGTGAAATACTCGTTTGGCCGAGGACTTCCAAACACGTCGTAAGCTAAACCCGTACTGACGAATAACCAACCCGCAATGAATAGGGAAGGTATAGTAATGCTATGAATGACCCAGTATCGAATACTGGTAATAATATCAGCAAAAGAACGTTCTCCCGTGCTTCCAGACATGCTGAGCTCCACAAATTTTTGTACATTCAAAACAAAAAGGGAATCGATTCCGTGAAAGATGGGATCAGTAAATGGAAAACTACTGATATTTCATCTTTGTGAGATCGTCAATTTTGTACCAAAGGTGTATTTCGAGTATACCGAATCAGTATAGCTATCCTTCCTCTGGCACAGCAACGCAGTCTCGATGGGTACCAAAATACTACATAATTCTTTTCTTCTTTTTTTGTTCTTTGTCTATGCATAACTGTATGTTATTCAATAGATCAATAGAAAATTCCTCAAATTCCTTATAAGGTGTTTCCATTATTGGCTTCGTAATAGAAAGTAAAGATCTTGGAAAAGTGTGAATCAATGGGTTCTAATAATTCATGAAAGATATTATCATATTCACACATTTCAATTATATGCGAAATCTATAAACTATTTTTTTGGTTAAAAGTTTTTTTTTTTCGAATCTTTCATTTCATTTCAAGTAATTGGTTGGTCGTACAATAAATA
>QRFJ01005325.1:0-27986 GCA_006176705.1 Cocos nucifera | reverse complement strand
AGAGATAGCCTCATAGTATGCATGCTATGTACACGACCTGAATAAGCCATGCTGTGAGTGTCACAAGCAGATATCAGTCAATCCAGGTGAAGAACACTGAACTTCTGTGAAATGTATCCTTAAGTACTTGAGAAGAACTAAGGATATGATGCTGATCTTTGGTAACGGAGAACTCCTGATCCAGGGATACACAGACTCGAACTTCATGTCGGATATAGATCGAAAGTCGACATCTGATAGGCTGTTTGTGTGGAAAGAGTTCCTAGCAAACGGTGATACCACCTCATCCGCGATTACTCGAGAAGGGTTATGTCGAGGTCAAGAGAGTCGACTCCGCAGATAATGTGGCAGACCCACTACAAAGTCGTTGGGCAACAGAAGATCGAAGCCACCTTAAAAGAATGGACTAGACTTGTAGCATTGGCTTTAGGACAGTGGGAGATTGTTAGATATATGTGCCTTAGAAGCAAGAATTGGTTGCAACATTGTAATACACTTCTAGGGGCAAAATTGTAATTTTGACTAAATAATAATATGGGTTATTTTATCACAATGTGTATTTAGTGTCTGTGATACATCCTTTGAGTTAATGATAATGATAATTCATATTTTCAAGAGTTGAAAATTTAAGACATGAATAATCATTATTAACTCATAAATTGCTCCTGACCATAGGATCATCACGAGGATGGTGATTGATCAGAAGGTTGGTGTACAAATCGCTTCTCTTTAGTAGATGAGTCTTGAGTCTATGGTGTGGAGACACCAGAGGAGAGTACAGTACTCGTTAGAGAACGAGGGCACTGAGCGTGACACCTCGAGTAGTCATTAGGGAGTCTACCTTCTCGTCAATGACTAACTCGATGCTGCATAGTGTATCTGGTTCTTTGACCTGAGATGCATCGACAGTTCACCTTGAGGGTGTTATAGTTTGACTACACCATTACTCGGTTCCTAGCCATAATGGAACCCTGAGGTGTATGTTGGCTATGACATGTTCATTGTAGGAACTGGATTGGCATCAAGATGGAATCTATCTACCTCGATGGTAGAGGAGTAGCCCTATGATGATCATGAAGAATCAAGTCCAGAAATTCATGGCCATGGTAGAGTGAATAATAGAAAGAGTTTCTATTTAGATTTTCATATTGGACTCGAATCGAATGATTACATCATATGACAGAGACTAGGGTTTACGAGTTCACCTTAACCCTAATCTGATCGGGACTCAAGATAGAAGAACTGAATCACATAGGTAGCTGCACCAAGAGGTTCGCATTCAGCTCTAATGGTTGCCACGTATAACTGCTAGGTGTCACTGGTGGATTTTGGGAGCAATTAGAATGATTTAGATGATCGATCATTCTAGCTGTTCGAATCAGAAGAGTTCTGATCCATCGAAAGGAGTTTCGATGATGTCGATGATAGAGATCATGACATATCTCATTACCATACAGAACTGAACCTAACTGGGTCACAAAACAAGGGTTTGAATCTGGTGATCATCAATTGAACTAATCTAGTTTCATTGATCTGAATGAGATTCAATTAGATTCAAGAAAATCGTGCTAGCACTCGATTGAACCTAACGTTCTTCTTTTTGCTATCATAATAAGTTGTCCTATTCTGAGCCAAAGGAGTTTGTGCTCAACAGAGGCCTTCATGTGGTCTGACAGGAGTTTGTCCAAGTCAGAAAGGTTGTATTATTTTGTAAGACACTACCTCCATTTTTGGTCACCTGCCATTTCTTGTTCTTTGACTTTGGTCAAAAGTCTACCTTTGACTGGTCAACGTTGACCGTTGAATACTTTGACTTTTGACCACATGTCATGCACCTATTGGAGAGCTGGTGGGGGCCTGTCCTCCTGCCAGAACCTGGCAGGAGAAGGGCGCATGCCACCCTAGGGCGTGTGCCCAAGTTGGAGGCGCCTAGGCGTCCTGTTGGACAAGGACTCCATCTCCTTTTTGGATTCCAATTAGAGTTCTTCTAAGAACCAACTTTGACTGGTCTTAGGCACCCTCTAAGGAGAATCCAGGGGACTCTATTCCCACCAATCAGATTTAGATCTGATTTCACAAAGGGTTGTGATTGGTTGGGAAGAAGAGGAGTTGGATCACAGCTAGTCTATAAATAAGACCCTGTATCCAACTCAAATTGGATGAGATCAGAGATATGATATGATCATATTTCTCCACGCCCCAAGGCTGCCTCTCCCTCCTTCTCCATGCCATAGTCCTTCTCCCTTCTGTCCATGTCCAAGGGGTTTTGGACCTGTTGGTGCGATTCAGATCAAAGAAAGGCGATCAAAAACAAGAAGGCTGCGCTGCTGCAAAGGACAACTGCTCATCTTCAAAAGAGTTTTGAAGATCCTCCAAATCAGATTTAGATCTGATTTTTGGAGGCGTGATAGAGAAGAAGAGGATCTCCAGATCTAACCTGAGTGGATACCGGTAGAGGCCAGGTGCTTGCATGGCTAAGATCCAGAACCTTCCGCTGCAAATAGGATCATCAATAGGGTAATAGGATTACCCTGATCAGGTAAATTAAATTTGATTTAATTTATCCTTTTAATTTTATTTTATTAAAATAATAAGAATCAAATCTAAAACATATCAAGATCTAATTAGGATCAAGAAAAAAATTTTTGAAATATATCTCTTGATCTGATCAGATCTGAACGAACCTGAATCAGAAAATCAGGATTTCCCTTCACAAACGAGCCCGAAATTGAATTTCAAAAAAAAAAAGAAGCTGGTCCTGTTCAAATCGATTCAGAAAAATCGGCTCAGCAGACCATCTCGCTGACGCAACATTGATGCTAGGCTAACATTAGCATTTTTTGTGGTGCACGGTGGATCGTTTGAAGGGCATTTTGGGGATTTTACATGGAGAAGCATGCTCCGATTGGCTGAAGAATGTGGCGGTCCATACAACACCAGGCTCGCGCATGGTCCACAGAAGGTAATTTGAAAATTTTGTCTGATCCGATGGATGCCTTTCACTGGGATTTGATTGGATGGCCGAAATGCATTCACTGATGAATGGCATCCATAGCTCCCGATCGAGATCCAATGGCTGAGATTCATCCCAACTTTAAACTAAAGATTAGAAGCTTTCCTATGCGTGATCTGATGGCCCAAATTCAATCCAATGACTGATCTGATCGCTTCCATGAATTCTGATTTGATCTAGAATATTTTAAAAGATTTTTAAGTGATTTTTGGATCGTTTGATCGATATCCAATGGTCAGAATCATCCAGGGTCCTAATTTGACTTATATTAAGAGTTTTAAACCTAATTTTTAAGAGGATTTCGGTGAAAAGTCTACCTCTTAGTCTATAAAAAGGTTTGTTGCTAAAAAAAAAAGAAAAAAAAAGAGAGAGGACACCATAAAAAAAAAAAAGGAAAAAGAAGAGAAGATAGAGGAGAGAGGTAGAAAGAGAAGAGAGATTTTTGAGAGAAAAGAAGGATTTTTTAATTTTTTTCTTCTTCCGATAATCAGAAACATTGATCAAGGAGCTTCTTTTCTTCTTCACCAAGTTCTCCACACCAAGAGCGATGGATAATCAATTTCAGCAATCAAACAGTCTAATTTCTTTATGCTTTTTATTTTATTTGCTATTTTTGAACTTATTATCATGAACTAAATTTTCTTTTACTAAGGCTAAGGTGTAGCCCATCTTTTGATGTAATATTCAGTATGATTTATTTTTAATTTTAAATTTTATTTATGAGGAGGTATATATAAATCTGATCTTAATGCTTTTAGATTACTGGCCATCTTCTAATTGATCTGATGAACATAGATGTTACGGACCAAGTACATCTATGTTATTGCTTCTTGATTATATACCTTGTATTATGAATCAAATTAGAATTCATATGCATGCAGAAATTTTAGTGCGCTTTGGATGCAGCGTATTTTAATTAGAGGGTTTCACAAAACTTAATGCATTAATATTTATTTAAATTACACCTGGACCAAAGGATAATTAATAAATATTGATAGTTTTGCTATGCCTGGACCAAAGGATAGTGAATAAATTAGGAGACTCCACCGTCACATGAAATAAAATTAATCTAATAACCTGAATATTGTATTGACTGAGTTGGTGAACCGATTGCCTTAGTAATCCATTGCTCTTAAGTTTAAAACCCTAATAATTACACTCTCTCTATTTCCTTAAAAATTTTTAATTATTTCTTTATTTTGTTCTTTAATTTCTTATTCTCATAAATCGGTCTTCTAAATAAAGCATAGGAAAGAGCTTTTCAGTACTTATTTTTCAATCCTCTAGGGATGATACTCTACTCATTCACTTTATTACTTGATCGACTGGTGCACTTGCCATAGCTATAGATTAGCATGCATCAAGTTTTTGGCACCGTTGCCAGGGATTGTGTCTAAAATAATATTAAAATTTTGATCCTAGCTTTACTTTAGAATTTTATTTTTAATTATTTTTTTTTAAAAAAAAATTGTTCAGTGCATGACACATACTGGACATAGTAACTTACTACCTTTAGATCCAGAAATTGAAAGGACCATTAGAAGACTACAACAAGAAAGAAACATGGCAGTTGAAGATCCTAACGACATCAATCTAGGATTGGATATGGCGACTGAAGGACAGCATGAAGCTATTCGAATCAGTACATCATCCATTAAATGATTACATCACACCATCTATAGCCGATGCAGCTTCGAGCATCAGGAGACCGCCTGTACGAGCAAACAACTTCGAAATAAAATCGACGATGATCCAGATGATTCAATCAACTATCCAATTCAGTGGACACATGCATGATGATCCGAATGCCCATATTTCTAATTTTCTTGAACTTTGTGATACTTTTAAAATTAATGGGGTGTCGGATGATGCTATTAGATTAAGGTTATTTCCTTTCTCTTTATGGGATAAAGCTAAGAGTTGGCTTCATTCTCTTCCTATAGGTTCTATCACAACTTGGGATGTCCTAGCCCAAAAATTCTTAGCCAAGTACTTTCCACCTTCCAAGACTGCCAAGATGCGCAACGATATCACTTCTTTTATGCAGATGGACATGGAGACACTATATGAGGCTTGGGAGCATTTCAAGGAACTACTGAGGAGATGTCCACATCATCAACTATCCGTATGGCTTCAGGTACAAACTTTCTATAATGGTTTATCTCCTACTAATCATTCTATGATTGATGCAGCAGCAGGAGGAACCATTAATCAAAAAATGGAGGAAGAAGCCTTCGATCTGATCGATGAGATGGCATCAAATAGCTATCAATGGCAGACAGAATGCATGATGCCAAAAAGACTAGCAGCTGTGCAGGGAGTAGATTGCGTGCCAACCTTACTAGCTGAAATTGCAGCCCTTAGAGCCGAAGTCAACAACTTAAAGGGAACAGCTATGCATGTTCAGAGCATCACCTTATGACCTATGTGGAGGAGGACATGATACGAGCAATTGCCAGACAGGTAATCCTTTTGCTAAAGCAACTGATACAGCTAATTATGTTGGTAATTTTTTTAGGCCGCAACAAAACAATCCCTACTCCAACACATACAATCAAGGGTGGAGGCAGCACCCAAATTTCTCATGGAGTAATCAAAATGCAGCACAACAGCCACCCCCGGGATTCCAAGTACCTGAAAAGAAGTCCAACATGGAAGAGCTGATGGTCAAATTTATGCAAAACCAAGAAGCAACTATAAAAAATTTGGAAGCCAAACTTAGGCAGGACCAAGCAGCAGCAATTCGAAAACTTGGAGATGCAAATAGGTCAAATGGCTAAGATAATCTCCGAGAGACCTCAAGGATCCTTGCCCAGCAACACGGAGACCAATCCAAGGGAGCAAGTCAATGCTATCACCCTAAGAAGTGGTACAAAGCTGGAGGAGCCACATCAGAAGAAAGAGACTGAAGAGCCAACTACAAATAAGGAACCATCAACTAAAATTCGTCAGTCACCAAAACAACCAGCAGATGGATGGTCTCCAGGTATACGGTTTGCCGATCCAAATGTGAAGCCCTACGTGCCGCCACTACCATTCCTAGAGAGACAAATACAGCATCCAGATAAGGAAATTTTCTAACTTTTTCAAAATATTTAAAGAATTTACATATTAATATTTCCTTTTGTAGATGCTATTACTCAAATGCCCAGGTATGCCAAGTTTCTCAAAGAAATCCTAACAAATAAGAAAAAGCTGAAGGAGCATGAGAGAATAAATTTGAATGAAGAATGCTCAGCAATACTTCAAAATAAATTACCACAGAAGCTAAAAGATCCAGGGAGTTTTACTATCCCTTGCATTATTGGTGATTGTAGTTTTGATAAAGTTTTATGTGATTTAGGAGCAAGTATTAATCTCATGCCTTTTTCTATTTTCAGGAAAGCTGGGTCTAGGAGAACCAAAGCCTACCACTATTACTCTTCAATTAGCCGACAGATCCATCAAATATCCAAGAGGTATAGTGGAGGATGTCTTGGTAAAGGTAAACAAGTTTATTTTTCCTGTTGATTTTATTGTTCTTGATATGGAAGAAGATTATGATGTACCCCTTATTTTAGGGAGACCCTTTTTAGCTACTGGAGGAGCTTTAATAGATGTTCAACAAGAAAAATTAATTCTTAGAGTCCAAGATGAACAAGTTACTTTTAATATTTTCAAAGATACTAAACATCCTGATGATAATCAAACTTATTTTCTAATTGATATTATTGACAATTCAGTATATGAGAATTCTATAGAAAATAGGTTTGAGACTATAAAAGCTAGCAATGTCCAATTGAAAGAGGGCTCGATCCAAACATGAAAGTATTCCAATTGAAGTGGCACCAGATTGATCCACTTTAGAACTCAAAGAAAGTCAAGCTGAAGACTATAAATCAGAACTACTAGATAGGTTGTTTCTTTTCTTTTTAGTTTTGATCATTTTTTTTTTTTTATTTTTTAGTAATTTATTGTTGCTCTTTTACTGCTTTGGTGTGTATTTTCAATTTTGCAGAGAAAAATCAATGAGAGCTCAAGCAAAATTTCAAAGCTCCAAAGAACCAGACTGAACCAAATCAGGTGTATTCCTTCCTATCCTTTATTGCATCCTTTATTTTTCTTTCTCCTTTAAGACAATGTAGAATAAGTTAAAAAAAAAAAAAAACCATGTGTCAAGAAGAAAATCTTGAGCAAGATAGACTGGACAAGTGATAAAAGATAGAATTATTTGCTAATGAATGTAACGAGTTAAAGAAGTAGATTAGTTGGTCAACTTTTAGCAGCCTACTTAGGTCATTAAAAGACTATTAGCACTTCTAATTGCACATGCACACTAACAAGGCAAAGTAGGTATTGATTATAAGGCCAACTGAGGATTCAATTATCACTAAAAATTGATAATTAATATACATTCTAATCAAAGAAACTTGAATTTAAGGAAAGAGCTACCTGCCTAAAAATAAAGTGCAAAAGATAGAGTATATGTGGATTGCCCAAAGCCTAGTAACTGGGTCTCTGCACCTAGGTCAAGTATGAAAATTCACGTAAAATGGTGAAGGAAAGGCCAGGATGCTCAGCACAGTAAAAAAAAAAAAGGGCAGTGTGAAAGCTACCTTAATTCATGAGTATAAAATTGAGAATGTATAGAAAATTGACCAAAATAGGTGATAAGAGAGGATACTTTTGTTCTTTTAATTTAATACTGAAATGCTAAAGTTAGTCATCACGAACACAAGTGCTATAGATCTTTGATGTACTCTAAGAAAGTTTTTAATTGTATTGACTGAAAAATTTGCTTCTGAAGCTCAATGCTTAATTAGCAGTATTTTCTAAACTTTTTGACCTTTAGTCCTAGATTTTATCTTTGTGATGGATAATCTTATTGAAACATGGTATTAAATAAAATATTGCTAAGGGACTAGCAATGACTAAGTTGGAGGGTGTGATAAGTGGTAAAAATATACTAATAAAAATATTAAGTTATAAAATAAATTAATCTATTTTTTAGAAATTAATATTTTTATTAATCTTATGCAGAAAAGAAGGCCACTAATATGAAGATCTTATTTTTTTGATTTAGATGAAATAAATTTCAGACAAAATGAACTTTAAATGAGTCTAGAATTGAATTCAAAAAAAAAAGAAAAAAAAAAGAAGCCGATCCGGTTCAAACCGGTTCAGAAAAATTGGCTCAGCAGATCGCCCAGTTTGACCACACCCAGCAGACTGATCCGCTGATGCAACACTGATGCTAGGCTGACATCAGCATTTTTCGCGGCACACGATAGATGTTTGGAGGGCATTTCAGAGATTTTACATGGAGAAGCGTGCTCCGATTGACTGAAGAATGCGGCGGTCCATGCAACACCGAGCTCACTCATGGTCTATAGAGGGCAATTTGGGAATTTTGTCTGATCCAACGAGCACCTTTTACTGAGATTTGATCGGACGGTTGAAACACAAGCACTGACGAATGGCATCCACAGCTCCCGATCGAGATCCAACGGCTAAGATTCATCCCGACTTTAAACTAAAGATCAGAAGCTTTCCTATGTGCGATCTGATAGCCTAGATTCAATCCAACGATTGATCCAATGGCTGTCATGAATTTTGACTTGATCTATGATATTTTAAAGGATTTTTAAGCAATTTTTGGATCATTTGATCGACATCCAACGGTCAGAATCATCCAGGATCCTAATTTTACTTATATTGAGAGTTTTAAACCTAATTTTTAAGAGAATTTTGATGGAAAATCTACCTCTCAGCCTATAAAAAGGTCTATTGTCGAAAAAAAAAGAAAAAAAAAGAGAGAGGAGACAGTAAAAAAAAAGAAAAAGAAGAGAAATAGAGGAGAGAGTTAGAAAGAGAAGAGAGATTTTTGAGAGAAAAGAAAGAGTTTTTAATTTTTTTCTTCTTTCGATAATCAAAAACATTGATCAAGGAGCTTCTTTTCTTCTTCACCAAGTTCTCCACACCAAGAGCGACGGACAATCAATTTCAGCAATCAAATAGTCTATTTTTTTATGCTTTTTATTTTATTTGCTATTTTTGAACTTGTTATCATGAACTAAATTTTTTTTTACTAAGGCTAAGGTGTAGCCACTCTTTTGATGCAATATTCAGTATGATTTATTTTTAATTTTAAATTTTATTCATGAGGAGTATATAAATCTGATCTTAATGCTTTTAGATTACTGGCCATCTTCTAATTGATCTGATGAACATAGATGTTACGGACCAAGTACATCTATGTTATTGCTTCTTGATTATATACCTTGTATTATGAATCAAATTAGAATTCATATGCATGCAAAAATTTTAGTGCGCTTTGGACGCAGCGTATTTTAATTAGAGGGTTTCACAAAACTTAATGCATTAATATTTATTTAAATTACACCTGGACCAAAGGATAATTAATAAATATTGATAGTTTTGCTATGCCTGGACCAAAGGGTAGTGAATAAATTAGGAGACTCCACCGTCACATGAAATAAAATTAATCTAATAACCTGAATATTGTATTGACTGAGTTGGTGAACCGATTGCCTTAGTAACCCATTGCTCTTAAATTTAAAATCCTAATAATTACACTCTCTATTTCCTTAAAATTTTTAATTATTTCTTTATTTTGTTCTTTAATTTCTTATTCTCATAAATCGGTCTTCTAAATAAAGCATAGGAAAGAGCTTTTCAGTACTTATTTTTCAATCCTCTAAGGACGATACTCTACTCATTTACTTTATTACTTGATCGACTAGTGCACTTGCGATAGCTATAGATTAGCATGCATCACCCCCCTTAATGCTCCTAAAACTCAAGTTCTGATGAAAATCAAGAATCAGCTACCAAGATTAAAAAAATTACGATCTCTCTCAAACAAGCTCAATCGAAGCAAGTACTGCCTTTACCATCATGACCACGACCACGACACTGAAGAATGCATTCAGCACCAAGATAAACTCAAGGAGCTCATCAAGAGAGGCCGGTTGGATTGATTTCTTAGATGACGGCCTGAAGCAAGAGTAGACCAGCCAAGGGTGCTGTCATAGTTAGAACCACCAATGAGGAAGGAACAACAAGGAGATCGGCCATCTCTCGGCATCATCAACACTATTTCTATAGGACTTAGTACTTTGACGAGCCACCATCCCTCAGCCTCATAGTCAGGAGAAGCTTGCACCAAATTGAGAAGGCCAGTATGAAATAGAGAAGATCGGCTAGAGATAAGATCTCTCCCAAGCGTCAATGTCAATAGGAGATAAGTGAAGGAAAAAATCAATTTTTCCCGTATCAGGTTCATTCAAATCTGATTGGATCAAGAGGCATATTTCAAAAAATTTTTCTTAAATCCAAATTAGATCTGACATTTTTTAGATCTAATTTTATGATCTAATAAATAAAAAAATTAAATTAAATTAAATCTAAATTAGTTTTACCTTGATATGGGTAATCCGATTATCCATTGATGATCTACCGATGGCTTGAGGTTCTGGATCGCCACACAAGCGCCTAGCCTCTACCGATATCCACTCAAACTAGATTTGAAGATCTTCTTCTTCTTTATCATGTCTCCAAAAATTAGGTCTGGATCTAATTTGGAGAATCTTCGAAACTTCTTTCGAAGATCTGCTATCATCTCTACAGCAGTGTTGCCTTCTTCCTTTCTCGTCAGCTTTTTCTTGCTTGAATCTCACTAATCTGAAGCCCAACTATCCTTGGGCGTGGAGAGGAGAGAGAGGATCAAAATGGTGGCATGGAGGAGGGAGAGGGGTAGCCTTGGAACGTGGCTAGGAAAAGTTCTATCAAAGTTGGGCATAGATAGGTCTTTATATAGACCCTGCTGCATCACTCAATGCCACATCACCCCGATCAATCATGTTGCTTCGTACAATCATATCTAAATCTGATTGGTGGGATGTCATCACTTGATCCAACTAGATGAGAGACCCATATATTCAGTCTTAGATGGTGCCTAAGACTGGTCAAAGTCTATAGGTGAGGGTCACCTAGTTTGAATCTAAGAGCAACCTAGAGTCCCATCCTTATGGGACTCTAGGCATCCCTATCCATGGGTGCATGCCTAGGATGGCGTGCACCCCTTCCTTTCCAAAATCTAGTAAGTGGACAAGCCCCTATCTACTCTTCAATAAGTGCAAGACACATGGACAGATGTCCAAGGGTCAAAGATCAATGTTTGACCAAAATCAAAGGACAAGAATTAGCAGGTGACGGAAAATGGCAGGTGTTGTCTCAAATTTATCTTATAAATTAAGATAATCCTTTTTTGACCTAGACAAGCTCCAGTCAGACTAGGTAAAGGTACCTGAGTGAGGACAAACTCATTTGGCTCAATCAAGACAACTTTTAATGATAGAAAAAGGAGAATGTTAGGTTCAATCGTGTGCTAGCATGATTTTCTTGAACCTAATTGAATCTAATTCAAATCAATTAAGCTGGGTTAGTCCAATTGATGATATCCAGATCCAAATTCTTGTTTGTGTGATCTAGTTAGGTTCAGTTCTATATGGTAATGGGATATGTCATGATCTATATCATCGACATCATCGAAACTCCTTTTGATGGATCAGAACTCTTCTAATTCAGACAACTAGAATGATCGATCATTTAAATCACTCTAATTGCTACCAAAATCCACCAGTGACACCTAGCGGTATATAGAGGCAATCCATCAAAATTGAAAATGAACCTCTCTGTGTAGCTACTTATGTGATTAAGTTCTTCTATCTTGAGCTCCGATCAGATTAGGATTAAGGTGAACTCGTCGAATCCTAATTTCTATCATATGATTTAATCATTCGATTCAAGTCCGATGTGAAAATCTTAGTAGAAACTATTTCTATTATTTCACACTCCACCATGGCCATGGTCTTAAGGACTTGATTCTCATGATCATCATAGGGCTGCTCCTCATCCACCGAGGTAGATAGATTTCATCTTGGTGCAATCCAGTTCCTACAATGAACATGCTATAGCCAACATACACCTCAAGGTTACGAATGGCCGAGAGATCAAGTCATGGTGTAGTCAAACTATAACACCCTCAAGGTGAACTGCCGATGCACCTTAGGTCAAAGAAGCAGACACACCACTGTAGCTTTGAATCAGTCAACGACGAGAAAGTAGACTTCCTTATGACTACTCGAGGTGGTCACGCTCAGTGCCCTAATTCTCTAATGAGTACCTGTACTCTCGCTTCGATGTCTCTATACCATAGACTCAAGACTTATCTATTATAAAGAAGCAATTGTACACTAACCTTCCGAATCAATCACCATCCTAATGATGATCCTACAGTCATATGATAGAAAATAATTTATTTTTTTATTTATAATCAAAATTATAATTTTGTCCTTAGAAATGTATTACAAGTATCAGTCAATTCTAGCTTTTAGGGCACACATATCTAACAAACTCCCACTTAACCTAAAGCCAATTGGCTACAAATCTAAGTCCCATCTTCTCAAGGTGGGCTTCGATCTTCTGCTGGCCTAATGGCTTTGTAAGCGAGTCTGCCGCATTGCCTGCGGAGTCGACTCTCTTATCCTTGATGTAACCATTCTCGAGGTAATCACGGATGAGGTGGTATCGTCGCTTGATGTGCTTGGATTTTTGATGAGATCTCGGCTCCTTAGCAAGGGCTATGGCGTCTGAAGGAAAATCCTGATTTCCCGGACCAGGTTCGTTCAGATCGGATCGGATCAAGAGATATATTTCAAAAATTTTTTTCTTTGATCCTAATCAGATCTGGAATATTTTAGATCTAATTATTATTATTTTAGCAATTAAAATAAAAATAGATAAATTAAATTAGATTTAATTTACCTTGATGTGGGTAATCCTATTATCCATTGATGATCCTGTATGCAGCGAAAGGTTCTGGATCTAGCCACGCAAGTGCCTGGCCTCTATCGGTATCCACTCAGGTTGGATCTAGAGATATTCTTCTTCTCTATCACATCTCTAGAGATCAGATCTAGATCTGATCTAGAGGATCTTCAAAACTCCTTTTGAAGATCAACAGTCATCCTTTGCGGCAGTGCAGCCTTATAGCTTTCACTCGCCTTTCTTTGATCTGGATCGCACCAACCAAGCTCCAAAACTCTTATGGACATGGAGAGGAGAGGGAGAAGGTGGGTTTGGCATGGAGGAAGAGGGAAGAGGCAGCCTTGGGGCATGGGGAATTGTGATTCAATCATCATCTCAATCTGAGTTGGGCGTAGGGTCTTATTTATAGACTAAGCGTGATCCAACTCCTCTTCTTCCCAACCAATCATAACTCTTTGTGAAATCAGATCTAAATCTGATTGGTGGGAATAGAGTTCCCTAAATTCCTCCTTAGAGGGTGCCTAAAACCAATCAAAGTTGGTTCTTAGGAGAACTATAATTAGAATCCAAAAAAGGAGATGGAGTCCCTGTCCAATAGGGACTCCTAGGTGCCTCCAACTCAGGCACATGCCAAAGGTGGTGTGCGCCCTCTTTCTTGCCAGGTTCTGACAGGGGGACAGGCCCCCACCAGCTCTCCAATAGGTGCATGACACGTGGATAGAAGTCAAAGTTTTAATGGTCAACATTTGACCAATCAAAGGTAGACTTTTGACCAAAGTCAAAGAACAAGAAATGACAGGTGACCAAAAATGGTAGGTAATGTCTTACAAAATAAGACAATCTTTTCTGACTTGGACAACCTCCAGTTAGACCATATGAAGGCCTCTGATTGAGCACAAACTTCTTTAGCTCAGTCAGGACAACTAATTTATGATAGTAAGAGAAGAACGTTAGGTTCAATCGAGTGCTAGCATGATTTTCTTGAACCTAATTGAATCTCATTCAGATCAATTGAACTGGATTAGTTCAATTGATGATCACCAGATTCAAACCCTTGTTTGTGTGATCCAGTTAGGTTCAGTTCTATATGATAATGGGATATGTCATGATCTCTATCATCGACATCATCGAAACTCTTTTTGATGGATCAGAACTCTTCTGATTCGAACAGCTAGAATGATCGATCATCTAAATCATTCTAATTGATCCCAAAATCCACCATTGGCACCTAGCAGTATATAGTGGCAACCCATCAGAGCTGAATGCGAACCTCTTGGTGTAGCTACCTATGTGATTAAGTTCTTCTATCTTGAGCCCCGATCAGATTAGGGTTAAGGTAAACTCGTCAAACCCTAGTTTCTGTCATATGATGTAATCATTCGATTCGAGTCCGATGTGAAAATCTAAATAGAAACTCTTTCTATTATTTCACTCTACCATGGCCATGGACTTCTGGACTTGATTCTCATGATTATCATAGGGCTGCTTCTCTACCACTAAGGTAGATAGATTCCATCTTGATGCCATCCAGTTCCTACAATGAACATGCTATAGCCAACATACACCTCAGGGTTCCATATGGCTAGGAGATCGAGTAATGGTGTAGTCAAACTATAACACCCTCAAGGTGAACTACCGATGCATCTCAGGTCAAAGAACCAGACACACCACTGCAGCATCGAGTCAGTCATTGATGAGAAGGTAGACTCCCTAATGACTACTCGAGGTGGTCACGCTCAGTGCCCTCATTCTCTAACGAGTACCTATACTCTCGCTCCGGTGTCTCCACACCATAGACTCAAGACTCATCTACTAAAGAGAAGCGATTGTACACCAACCTTCCTGATCAATCACCATCCTCGTGATGATCCTATGGTCGGGAGCATTTTATGAGTTAATAATGATTATTCATGTCTTAAATTTTCAACTCTTGAAAATATGAATTATCATTACCATTAACTCAAAGGATGTATCACAGACACTAAATACACATATGTGATAGAAAATAATCTATTTTATTTATTATAGTCAAAATTATAATTTTGCCCCTAGAAGTGTATTACAAGTGTTAGCCAATTCTAGCTTCTAGGGCACATATATCTAACAATCTCCCACTTATCCTAAAGCCAATTGGCTACAAGTCTAAGTCCCATCTTCTCAAGGTGGGCTTCGAACTTCTGCTGGCCCAACGACTTTGTAAGTGGGTCTACCACATTATCTGCGGAGTCGACTCTCTTGACCTCGACGTAACCCTTCTCAAGGTAATCGCGGATGAGGTGGTATCGCCGCTCAATATGCTTGGATTTCTGGTGAGACCTTGGCTCCTAGCAAGGGCTATGGCGCCATTATTGTCTCAGTATAGAGGAATGGCATCTGATGGCATTACTCTAATTTCTGCAGCAAACTTCTTGTACCAAAATGCTTCCTTCGTAGCCTCTGATGCAGCGATATATTCTGCTTCTATGGTGGAATCTGCTATCACTATTTGCTTGGAACTCTTTCAGCTAACAACACCATCATTGTACACAAACAGACTGCCAAATGTCGACTTTCGATCATCTATATCAGACATAAAATCTGAGTCTGTGTATCCCTGGACTTGGAGTTCTCCGTTACCAAAGACCAACATCATATCCTTAGTTCTTCTTAAGTACTTATGGATACATTTCACAGAAGTCCAGTATTCTTCATCTGGATTTGACTGATATTTGCTTGTGATACTCACAGCATGGGCTATATCAGGTCGTGTACATAGTATGGCATACATGAGGCTCCCTATTGCAGAAGCATAAGGGATCTTGCTCATGCGTTCTATTTCCTCAAGTGTGCTGGGGCACATCTTCTTGGAAAGATGAATACCATGTCCGAAGGGTACTAATCTCCTCTTAGAGTTTCTCATACTAAACCTCTTTAGTACTTTCTCTATGTACATCTTCTGTGAAAGTCCTAGCATCCTATTCGGTCTACCCTTATAGACCTTAATTCCTAGAATAAAGGATGCTTCGCCTAGATCTTTCATGAAGAATTTCTTGGACAACCATAATTTGACTGTTGTCATCATGGGAATATAATTCTTAATAAGGAGGATGTCATTCACGTACAATACCAGGAAGACAACAGCACTCCCACTGACCTTTTTGAAAATACACGGTTCCTCTTCATTTTTGATGAAACCAAACATTTTGATCACATCATTAAAATGAGTGTTCCAGCTCCAAGATGCTTGCTTAAGTCCATATATGGACCTTTGCAGCTTGCAAATCTTGTGATCAGTATCACTAGATGTGAAACCTAGCGGCTATTCCATATAGATATCTTCCTCAAGATATTCGTTCAAGAACGCCATTTTCACGTCCATTTGCCATATTTCATAATCGAAATAGGCTGCAATGGCAAGCAATGTGCGGATGGACTTTAGCATAGCCATTGGAAAAAAGGTATCCTGATAGTCAATGCCTTCACGTTGACTATAACCTTTTGCCACTAGTCTAGCCTTGAATGTCTCCACAATTCCCATCTGCACCAATCTTTCTCTTGAAGATCCATTTACACCCAATAGGTACTATACCTTTTGGTGGATCTACCAAGGTCCAAACTTGGTTCAAGTGCATCGAGTCAATTTCTGACTGCATTGCCTCTAACCATTTCTCGGAGTCGATATCTGATATCGCCTCGTTGTAGGTTTTGGGATCATCACCATGAGCACCATTACCTACGAGGAACGTTTCCTCTACTTCCTCTAAAATAATACCTAAGTATCTCTCAAGGGGACGGAAAACTCTTTTCGATCTACGAGGTGGAGGAGGTAGTGTTCTTGTTGGCTCAACCTAGTTTAGTTCCAATTAGTCCTTAGCTCGTTGTACTTGTGAGACTTTCTCATCAAGCTTGATCTGTCTTCCAATGCCGCTATCTTGAATAAACTGTATTTCAAGAAAGATGGCATGTCGACTCACAATAACATTGTGGTCTTCTGGAATGTAGAAATAGTATCCTAATGACTCTTTAGGATATCCTATGAATCGAGCTCTAAAGGACCTAAACTCTAACTTATCCGCTTGTTGTCTTTTGACATGAGCCAGACAACCCCAAATTTTGAGATGACTCAGACTTGGTTTCTTACCATGCCATATCTCATATGGTGTGGTAGGAACGATTTTAGAGGGAACCCTATTCAGTAGATAAATTGAAGTCAACAATGAGTGTCCCCAAAGGAAATCAGGAAGGTCTATGAAGCTCATCATGGATCGAACCATATCCAATAGGGTCCGTTTCTCCGTTCTGAAATCCTATTGAGTTGAGGTGTTCCTGGTGGAGTCCATTGAGAGACTATGCCATTTGTCTTTAGATAGTCTAGGAATTTTCAGCTAAGGTATTCACCTCCTCGATCTGATCGAAGAACCTTAATGGGTTTTCCAGTTTATTTTTCTACTTCATGTCTGAATTCTTTGAACTTTTCAAAAGCTTCAAACTTGGACAACCTCCAGTCAGACCATATGAAGGTCTCTGATTGAGCACAAACTCCTTTGGCTCAGTCAGGACAACTAATTTATGATAGCAAAAGAAGAACGTTAGGTTCAATCGAGTTCTAGCACGATTTTCTTGAACCTAATTGAATCTCATTCAGATCAATTGAACTGGATCAGTTCAATTGATGATCACCAGATTCAAACCCTTATTTCTGTGACCCAGTTAGGTTCAGTTTTGTATGGTAATGAGATATGTCATGATCTCTATCATCGACATCATCGAAACTCCTTTCGATGGATCAGAACTCTTCTGATTCGAACAGCTAGAATGATCGATCATCTAAATCATTCTAATTGCTCCCAAAATCCACCAGTGACACCTAGCAGTATATGGTGGCAACCCATCAGAGCTGAAATGCAAACCTCTTGGTGCAGCTACCTGTGTGATTAAGTCCTTCTATCTTGAGCCCTGATCAGATTAGGGTTAAGGTAAACTCGTCAAACCCTAGTTTCTATCATATGATGTAATCATTCGATTCGAGTCCGATGTGAAAATCTAAATAGAAACTCTTTCTATTATTTCACTCTGCCATGGCCATGGACTTCTGGACTTGATTCTCATGATCATCATAGGGCTGCTCCTCTACCACCGAGGTAGATAGATTCCATCTTGATGCAATCCAGTTCCTACAATGAACATGCTATAGCCAACATACACCTCAGGGTTCCATATGGCTAGGAGATCGAGTAATGGTGTAGTCAAACTATAACACCCTCAAGGTGAACTGTCGATGCATCTCAGGTCAAAGAACCAGACACACCACTGCAGCATCGAGTCAGTCATCGACGAGAAGGTAGACTCCCTAATGACTACTCGAGGTGGTCATGCTCAGTGCCCTCGTTCTCTAATGAGTACCTGTACTCTTGCTCCGGTGTCTCCACACCATAGACTCAAGACTCATCTACTAAAGAGAAGCGATTGTACACCAATCTTCCAAATCAATCACCATCCTCGTGATGATCCTATGGTCGGGAGCATTTTATGAGTTAATAATGATTATTCATGTCTTAAATTTTCAACTCTTGAAAATATGAATTATCATTACCATTAACTCAAAGGATGTATCACAGACACTAAAAACACATATATGATAGAAAATAATCCATTTTATTTATTATAGTCAAAATTATAATTTTGCCCCTAGAAGTGTATTACAAGTGTCAGCCAATTCTAGCTTCTTGGGCACATTTATCTAACAGCACTATTATTGTCACAGTACAAAGGAATGGCATCTGATGGCATCAGTTCGATCTCTATGGTAAACCTTTTGTACCAGAATGCCTCCTTTGCAACTTTTGATGCCGCGATGTATTCTGCTTCCATGGTGGAATCTGCTATCACTGTCTGCTTGGAACCTTTTCAACTGACAGCTCCACCATTGCACAAGAACAGACTCCTAGATGTCGACTTTCGATCATCTACATCAGACATAAAGTCCGAGTCTGTATACCCTTGGACATGGAGTTCTCCATTACCAAAGACCAACAACATATTCTTAGTTCTTCTTAAGTACTTAAGGATACATTTCATAGAAGTCCAGTGTTCTTCACCTGGATTCAACTGATATCTGCTCGTGACACTCACAGCATGGGCTATATCAGGTCGTGTACATAACATGGCATACATGAGGCTCCCTATTGCTGAAGCATAAGGGATCTTGCTCATGCATTCTATTTCCTCAGGTGTGCTAGGGCACATCTTCTTGGAAAGATGAATGCCATGTCTGAAGGGTACTAAACCCCTCTTAGAGTTTTCCATACTAAACCTCTTTAGCACTTCCTCTATGTACATTTTTTGTGAAAGTCCTAGCATCCTATTCGGTCTATCTCTATAGACCTTAATTTCTAGAATAAAGGATGCTTCTCCTAGGTCTTTCATGGAGAATTCTTTAGACAACCACATTTTAACTGATGTCAACATGGGAATATCATTCCCAATAAGGAGGATGTCATCCACGTACAATACGAGGAAGACAACAGCGCTCCCACTGACCTTTTTGAAAACACATGGTTCCTCATTTTTGATGAAACCAAATAATTTTTGATCACATCATTGAAATGAGTGTTCCAGCTCCGAGATGCTTGCTTAAGTCCATATATGGACCTTTGCAGCTTGCAAACCTTGTGATCAGTATCACTGGATGTGAAACCTAGCGGCTGTTCCATATAGATATCTTCCTCAAGATATCCATTTAAGAATGCCATTTTCACGTCCATTTGCCATATTTCATAATCGAAATAGGCTACAATGGCAAGCAATGTGCGGATGAATTTTAGCATAGCCACTGGGAAAAGGTATCCTGATAGTCAATGCCTTCGCATTGACTATAACCTTTTGCCACTAGTCTAGCCTTGAATGTCTCCACATTTCCATCTGCACCAATCTTTCTCTTGAAGATCCATTTACACCCAATAGGTACTATACCTTCTGGTGGATCTACCAAGGTCCAGACTTGGTTTGAGTGCATCGAGTCAATTTCTGACTGCATTGCCTCTAACCATTTCTCAGAGTCGATATCTGATATCGCCTCGTTATAGGTTTTGGGATCATCACCATGAACACCATTACCTATGAGGAACATTTTCTCTACTTCCTCTGAAATAATACCTAAGTATCTCTTCAGGGGGATGGAAAACTCTTTCCGATCTACGAGGTGGAGGAGGTAGTGTTCTTATTGGCTCAACCTGATTTGGTTCCAATTTGGTCCTTAGCTCGTTGCTCTTGTGAGACTTTCTCATCGAAGCTTAATCTGCTTTCCAATGCCGCTATCTTGAATAAACTATTTTTCAAGAAAAATGGCATATCAACTCACAATCACATTATGATCTTCTAGAATGTAGAAATAATATCCTAATGAGTCTTTAGAATATCCTATGAATCGAGCTCTAAAGGACCTAAAGTCTAACTTGTCCTCTTGTTGTCTTTTGACATGAGCTGGACAACCCCAAATTCTAAGATGACTCAGACTTTATTTCTTACCATGCCATATCTCATACGGTGTGGTAGGAACGGTTTTAGAAGGAACCCTATTTAGTAAGTATATTGTAATTAACAAATAGTATCCACAAAGAAAATCAGAAAGGTCTATGAAGCTCATTATGGATCGGACCATATCTAATAGTGTCCGGTTCCTCCGTTCAGAAATATCATTGAGTTGAGGTGTTCCTGATGGAGTCCATTGTGAGACTATGCCATTTTCCTTGAGATAGTCCAGGAATTCCTGACTAAGATATTCACCTCCTTGATCTGATCGAAGAACCTTAATGAGTTTTTCAGTTTGCTTTTCTACTTCATGTTTGAATTATTTGAACTTTTCAAAGGCTTCAGACTTATGTCTCATAAGATACACATATCTATAACTAGATAAATCATCGGTAAAGGTTATGAAGTGGGCAAAGTTGCCTCTAACCGACCATCAAATGGGCCGCACACATTAGTATCTACTAGGGCAAGGAGATCTGTGGCCCTTTTCCCATGTCCTACAAAAGGGAGCTTAGTCATTTTTCCATTGAAGATAGAATTCACAAGTTGGATATGACTCGAAAGTCAACGGACTCAATACCCCAATTTTCTCTAATTTTTTAACCTTATCTTCTACTATATGACCTAGCCTTAGGTGCCATTGATACCTATCATTTGGACTATCCCTAGCTTGTTTTGATTTTATGGCATTCACATTTTGCTCGAAATTAAAAACAGATACATCAATATGTAACTGATAAAGATTGTTAATAAGGAAACCACTTTGTAATTTTATTTCTTTCATAAAGAATGTTACAATGGTCCTTAGGAAGAAGGTAATCACATAGCCTTCTAATGCTAAGGCAAGAAATAGAAATCAAATTTCCTGCTTGCTGTAGGCACATAATAACAGTCTTTTAATAACTAAGTCTAAACCAGATGGTAATCGAAGAGGGTATGTTTCCACAACCACTGCAGCAACTCTTGCTCCATTACTGCATAGGATCATGTCTCCATCCCTCAGCCTCCTGCTATCCTCAAGATGCATAGAAGTGCATAAGTGAGCACTAGAATCCAGAGTCAAGCAACCCAACTGGATGCAGAAGAAACCATAAGGTTAGACTCAATAACGAGCATACCTCCAGAAAAGGATCTGCCTCCTTCTTTAGGGTGGCCAAGTAAGTAGGGCAGTTTCGCTTCCAGTGGCCATCATTGTTGCAATGAAAATACATTCCTTTGTCAGTGGTCTTCTTCTTTAGCTCTACCTTTTTCTTCTTTTCTCCTTCCATCTTCTGCTTTTTCACAAACTTCTTCTTTCTTTCCAAAAGACTTTCTCTTTGGAAGAAGTTCCATTCCATAGCAAGTAACTGAGCCTTTAGAACCTTTCATAGAAAGCTCAGCGGTAACCAGCATGTTCATTAAGTTCGGCCAAGGAAATTTTGAAGTTTATGCATATGGTAGTTGATGATGAACTGCCCATATGCATCAGTCAAAGATTGCAGAATTATATCATTCTGCAGATCCAAGTCTAACTTCACACCGAGCTTCTCAAGCTCTTCCATGTCCTTGATCATCATCAGACAATGATCTTGGACTGACTGTCCATCACGCATCTTAGTCTTGAACAGTCATTTAGTGACTTGATACTTGGCTGCGTGACTCTGTTCACCAAACATCTTCTATAGGTGAGTCAACATTTGGCGAGCAGTCTTGATATCTTCATTTTAGCACTGAAGTTCATCAGACATCGAGCCCAACATGTAGCATCTGGCCTTATTATCATCGTCTGTCCACTTATCTAGAGACGCTCTCTGGTCAACGGATGGACGAGCTGGTAAGGTGGGAGGGTCCTGTTCCAATACATGAGTTAACTTCGTGGAACCTAAAATGATTTTGAAATTCCAAAGCCAATCCTTGTAATTTGGTTTGGTCAGTCTATGGGTGTTCAGGATTCATGCTAGTGGATTGGATGCAGATATTTTTCTATAGAGAGTCAAAGTTTCTAGTTAGATATTATAATTAAGACTTAACCAATTTATTTAAGGATTTTATTTTTAAATAAATTAGCTTCCACTATTTTCTCGGATCCCTACACTCTCTCTGCAGAGATGCGAAAATCTTCATAATTACTGATTTCTAGTGGATGGTGCAGTCCCACTGACTCATCACCTCACCTAACAGTTATTGGTGATGGGTAGCCAATGAGTGAGCAACTCTTGCTCAATGATTTTCTAATCATGATGCATCCAAACTTGGTCTCTAATTCACGAATCTCACCATGTCCAAAATATTGATCCACTTCTTAGTTAAGTCAGACCCACCATTTGCACAGATTGGATTTTTAATTGAGTCTCTCACCGTATCTAGAATATTGAGCTCAATTCGTCCTCCAGCCAATAGCATCCAATGCCTAATAGATATGGTTGTATCTTTTTAGTACAACTGAGCCACTGTAACCAACCGAGAACATTCAACCCCGGAAAGGGCCCACACATCTACAATGGTGGAAGTCCTTAGACTTAATCTTTTCTTAGGGAGATTTGATTTTGGTCTCATTAAATTAGATTTGACATAGTCATAACTATTATGACTAACCTAGTGGCATGGGTTAGCTCGGATTATTGACCACCTCAGATCAGAACTGAGTCAACAAACATGGCCAGGTAAGTGAGACCGATGGAAGGGATATGCCATTAACTCGATAAGAACGCATTCAAGTCAAGTAGCTCCCAATTAAAAATCAGTCGGTCGTATCTGCCAAATTTACCTTAGACATCAAATTATTGAGCCAGAACCAATCGGGTTAGCCTACAATCCAGACTCTAACCACTTAGCCTAATTAGGTCTTAGCTTGATCGATCACTCATATGACTCGATCTTGACCCAGACTTAATCCTATTAGGCTGGTCAATTTAAGCATTGTTGATCCCATCTAACCAACTCTTGATTTGGTTTGATCAACCGCTAGACCTAATTGAGCTACCCAAGCCCGAACCCAATTTTATGAACATGTCTTAGATCTAAAAATTTTCAATTTTAGATCTAATATATTTCATAATCTTAATTCTTAATTAAGTTTAGGGTTCATAAACAAAATATGCACAATAAATCCTAGGGTTTCAGGATCTAGGGTTTTGCAGAAAGTAAGTTTTGAATTTCTGATTAAGGACGAACGTGCAGCACCCCTACACATCATAAGAACACCCCATCGAATGGGAGGAGAGAATCTTTAAACCCTACTTTGTTCTTATGATCGGACAGCCAAGGGGAACACCTTAATCAGGAAATACAACTAATCTACAAAAAGTAATTAGATCTATATCATATATCTCATATAAGAAAATTAGATCTAATTAAAATGGCATATTTTGCATACATCTCATGTATCAATCATGCATATTTTCAGATCTAAATTATCTCATAATAATCTAAAAAATTAGATTTAAATTGATCTTATCAAAATAAAATTTAATCTAGATCCTATTATGTAGAACTATTCTACAACTAGTCTAGACATGCATCTAATCATATCTCATATGATGTTAAAAATTAAATTTAATTTATTTTTTATTTTTTAGATCTTATTATAATATTTATAATATCAAAAAATAGTAAATAAATAGATCTTAAAATTATATTTAATCAAATAAAAATTATGATTACGCTAGACTACACATAGAACAATTCTATTCCTAGTCTAGTTATGTATCTCATACATATTAGATCTAGATTAATTAATTTTAATTTTTTAACTTTTTTAATTTTAGATCTAATCATATTTCATGTGATATCTAAAATCACTAATTTATCAGATTAAATTAGATCTAAATAAATTTTATAGAACCTAGCTCTGATACCAGTTGAAGGGGAAAATCAGATTTTCTCGTGTTAGGTTCGTTCAAATTTGATTAGATCAAGTGGCATATTTCAAAAATTTTCTCTTAGATCCAAATCAGATCTGACATTTTTCAGATCTAATTTTATGATTTAATAAATAAAAAAATTAAATTAAATTAAATCTAAATTAGTTTTACCTTGATATGGGTAATCCGATTATCCGTTGATGATCTACTGATGGCCTGAGGTTCTAGATCTAGCCACGCAAGTGCCTGACCTCTAACGGTATCTACTCAGACTGGATCTGAAGATCTTCTCATTCTTTATCACATCTCCAAAAATTATATCTAGATCTAATTTGGAGGATCTTCGAAACTTCTTTCGAAGATCTGCTGTCGTCTCTGCAGTAGTGCTGCCTTCTTCCTTTCTTGTCATCTTTTTCTTGTTTGAATCGCACTAATCTGAAGCCCAACTATCCTTAAGCATGGAGAGGAGAGAGAAGATCAGAAAGGTGGCATGGAGGAGGGAGAGGGGTAGCCTTGGGGCATGGCTAGGAGAAAGTTCTATTAGAGTTGGGCGCAAACAGGTCTTTATATAGACCCTGCTGCATCACGCAGTGCCACACATCCTGACCAATCACGTTGCTTCATGCAATCAGATCTAAATCTGATTGGTGGGATGACATTACCTGATCCAATCAGATGAGAGACCCATAGATTCATCCTTAGATGGCACCTAAGACTGGTCAAAGTCTATAGGTGAGGGTCATCTAGTTTGAATCCAAGAAGCAACCTGGAGTCCCATCCTTATGGGACTCCAGGCATCCCTATCCATGGGCACATGCCTAGGATTTCTTTCCAAAATCTAGTAAGGGGACAAGACCCTATCTGCTATCTAATAAGTGCATGACACATGAGCAGATGTCCAAGAGTCAAAGGTCAATATTTGACCAAAGTCAAAGGATAAGAATTAGCAGGTGATGGAAAATGGCAGGTGTTGTCTCAAATTTATCTCATAAATTAAGACAATACTTTTCTGACCTAGACAAGCTTCAATCAGATCAAGTAAAGATACCTGAGTGAGCACAAACTTATTTGGCTCGATCGAGATAACTTTTAATGATAGAAAAAGGAGAATGTTAGGTTCAATCGTGTGCTAGCACGATTTCCTTGAACCTAATTGAATCTAATTCAAATTAATTGAATTGGGTTAGTCCAATTGATGATATCCAGATCCAAACCCTTGTTTGTGTCACCTAGTTAGGTTCAGTTCTATACGATAATGGGATATATTATGATCTTTATTATTGACATCATCAAAATTCCTTTCGATGGATCAAAATTCTTTTGATTCAGACAACTAGAATGATCGATCATCTAAATCATTCTAATTGCTCCTAAAATCCATCAGTGACACCTAGCAGTATATGGTAGCAATCCATCAAAACTAAAAATGAACCTCTCAGTGCAGCTACTTGTGTGATTAAGTTCTTCTATCTTGAGCTTCGATCAGATTAGGGTTAAGGTGAACTCGTCAAACCCTAATTTCTATCATATGATTTAATCATTCGATTCAAATCCGATGTGAAAATCTTAATAGAAACACTTTCTATTATTTCACTCTCTGCCATGGCCATGGGCTTATGGACTTGATTCTCATGATCATCATAGGGCTGCTCCTCTACCACCGAGGTAGATAGATTCCATCTTGGTGCAATCCAGTTTCTACAATGAACATGCTATAGCCAACATACACCTCAGGGTTCCGAATGGCTAGGAGATCGAGTCATGGTGTAGTCAAACTATAACACCCTCAAGGTGAACTATCGATGCACCTCAGGTCAAAGAACCAGACACACCACTACAGCATCGAGTCAGTCATCGACGAGAAAGGTAGACTTCCTTATGACTACTCGAGGTGGTCATGCTCAGTGCCCTCATTCTCTAACGAGTACCTGTACTTTCGCTCCGGTGTCTCTTACACCGTAGACTCAAGACTCATCTACTATAAAGAAGTGATTGTACACTAACCTTCCAGATCAATCACCATCCTCATGATGATCCTATGGTCAGGAGCATTTTATGAGTTAATAATGAAAATTCATGTCTTAAATTTTTAACTCTTGAAAATAAGAATTATCATTACCATTAACTCAAGGGATGTATCACAGAACACTAAATACACATGCTGCACAAATGACCCAACTACAGAGACTCGCATAAGAACGACAGAATCAACCACGCAATTATTACTGTAACAAATATAGCGTCATTATGGAAAAGTCCATCTAGATGGAAGGTTCCAGGCGATGTCCTTAGAAGTGTATCATAAGTTTCAGCCAATTCTGGCTTTCTAGGGCACACATATCTAACAATAAGATCTCCTTCAACCTCGGTTGGAGATAAATCTCTTTCGAGCTTCAATGTCAATGTCAATAGGAGATAAGATCTCCTTCAACCTCGACTGGAGATAGATCTCTCCCAAGCTTCAACCCTTTAATAGGATAAGATCCTTCTTCAACCTCGATAGGAGATAAGATCTCCTCCGAGCCTCAACATCAATAGGAGATAAGATCTCCTTCAACCTCGGCTGGAGATGAAATCTCCCCCGAGTTTCATTGTCAACCTCAATAGGAGATAAAATCTTCTTCAATGTCAGTTGGAGATAAGATCTCCCCCGCAGTTCAAGTCAATAGGAGATAAGATCTTCTTCAACCTCGGTTGGAGATAGATCTCCCCCGAGCTTCAACATCAATGTCAATAGAAGATTAAGATCTCCTCAACCTCGGTTGGAGATAAGATCTTCCCAGAGCTTCCAACATCCATGTCAATAGAAGATAAGATCTTCTTTAAACTTTGGCTGGAGAAAAGACTCCTCCGAGCTTCAACGTCAATCTCATCAAGAGATTAGATTTTCTTCAACCTCGATTGGAGATAAGATCTCTCCCAAGCTTCAACGTCAACGTCAAAAAGGATAAGATCTCCTTCAACCTCGGCTGGAGATAAGATCCTTTCCAAGCTTCAACTCAACTTAACAGAAATAGATCTTTACAACTCGACTGGAGATAAGATCTCCCCTGAGCTTCAACTCAACGTCACAAAGATAAGATCTCCTCAACCTCGACTGGAGATAAGATTTTCTCTCGAGCTTCAACATCAATAGGAGATAAGATCTCCTTCAACTTGGGCTGGAGATAAAGATCTCCCTCGAGCTTCAATTTCAACTTCAACATCAATAGAAGATAAGATCTCCTCAACCTCGGCTAGAGATAAGATCTCCCCAAGCCTTAACATCAATTGTCAACAGGAGATAAGATCTTCTTCAATCTTGGCTGGACGATAAGATCTCTCCTGAGCTCCAACCCTTCAATAGGAGATAAGATCTCCTTCAACCTTGGCTGAAGATAAGATCTCCCCGAGCTCAATGCCAACCTCAAAAGGATGATAAGATCTCCTTCAACTTTGGCTTAAGATAAAATCTCACTCGAGCTTCAACGCCAACCTCATAAGAGATAAGACTCCTTCAACTTCGACTGAGAGAAGATCTCCCCCGAGCTTCAACGTTAAACTCAATAGGAGATAAGATCTTCTTCAACTCGGCTGAGATAAGATCTCCTCCGAGCCTCAACTTCAACCTCGGCTAGAGATAAGATCTTTTTCAACCTCGGCTGGTAGATAAGATCTCTTCCGAACTTCAACTTCAACCAAGGCTAGAGATATAGATCTCTTCCAAGCTTCAACTTCAATCTCCAAAGATGAATGAGATCTCACTCGAGCTTTAACGTCAACCTTAGAATAAGAGAATGATCTCCGGGGTG